>OZ008357.1:12709052-12710081 GCA_963931975.1 Cataclysta lemnata
GTTAGGTTAGGTTAGGTTAGGTTAGGTTAGGTTAGGTTAGGTTAGGTTAGGTTAGGTTAGGTTAGGTTAGGTTAGGTTAGGTTAGGTTAGGTTAGGTTAGGTTAGGTTAGGTTAGGTTAGGTTAGGTTAGGTTAGGTTAGGTTAGGTTAGGTTAGGTTAGGTTAGGTTAGGTTAGGTTAGGTTAGGTTAGGTTAGGTTAGGTTAGGTTAGGTTAGGTTAGGTTAGGTTAGGTTAGGTTAGGTTAGGTTAGGTTAGGTTAGGTTAGGTTAGGTTAGGTTAGGTTAGGTTAGGTTAGGTTAGGTTAGGTTAGGTTAGGTTAGGTTAGGTTAGGTTAGGTTAGGTTAGGTTAGGTTAGGTTAGGTTAGGTTAGGTTAGGTTAGGTTAGGTTAGGTTAGTTAGGTTAGGTTAGGTTAGGTTAGGTTAGGTTAGGTTAGGTTAGGTTAGGTTAGGTTAGGTTAGGTTAGGTTAGGTTAGGTTAGGTTAGGTTAGGTTAGGTTAGGTTAGGTTAGGTTAGGTTAGGTTAGGTTAGGTTAGGTTAGGTTAGGTTAGGTTAGGTTAGGTTAGGTTAGGTTAGGTTAGGTTAGGTTAGGTTGGTTAGGTTAGGTTAGGTAGGTTAGGTTAGGTTAGGTTAGGTTGTAGGTTAGGTTGGTTAGTTAGGTTAGGTTAGGTTAGGTTAGGTTAGGTTAGGTTAGGTTAGGTTAGGTTAGGTTAGTTGGTTAGGTTAGGTTAGGTTAGGTTAGGTTAGGTTAGGTTAGGTTAGGTTAGGTTAGGTTAGGTTAGGTTAGGTTAGGTTAGGTTAGGTTAGGTTAGGTTAGGTTAGGTTAGGTTAGGTTAGGTTAGGTTAGGTTAGGTTAGGTTAGGTTAGGTTAGGTTAGGTTAGGTTAGGTTAGGTTAGGTTAGGTTAGGTTAGGTTAGGTTAGGTTAGTTAGGTTAGGTTAGGTTAGGTTAGGTTAGGTTAGGTTAGGTTAGGTTAGGTTAGGTTAGGTTAGGTTAGGTTAGGTTAGGTTAGGTTAGGTTAGGTTAGGTTAG